>BMAO01030506.1:0-21528 GCA_019973975.1 Trichonephila clavata
ATGGTGATTAAGTAATTGTGACTTTTTGGCAACATAATTCTGGGCAAATTTTTACGCCAAATGTTCCCAGTCATCAAAATTAGTGAAAAAAATAAATAAACGCACCTAGAAAAATTCAGAAAGATCTAGGATGGTTATTTGAATAGATAATTTCTAGAAGAAATTTTCTAAAGTTTCTTCCTTTTTTGTATCAGGAAGATGCAGAAAATTAACATTAGGATCGAAGCTTGACGGCGATTATGTGATTCATTGGTCTCATACGATACTGTGACGACTGATTTATATACCTGTGTGTGTGAGTAAATTTGCAGAATAAATTAATACTTTCAAAAGTAACCAACTACGTAACAATGTAATAATGATTAAGAGTTTATATTTAACTAAACTCATCTTAAACTTTGTGGTTATATTTCATTGGAGTCAAAGGTTATGTACCGATTCCACTTAATAAAAATCTTAAGAGATATTAGAGAAAATTACACGGGAAATGAAACTGTAATTTTTCTCGCAGAAATGTGGTTGCGATAGCCTAGTGTCATGGTCATCAACTGGTGACCAGCATTATCTAGTGAAACCTAGTGCCACCAAAGAGCTGCCACATAGATGGGTTGATGTACATAAAATCCATCAATTAGTTAAGTCCTCCCATTGTAGGGGTGGGAAATTCGAAGAGGATATTGTCAGCTCAGATATCATTCTCGTAATTTGACAGTGGTTCCTAATTACGAGATCCGTTGCCAAGAATCTTCGTGTTATTTCTTAGAGCGACGTAAATTAAAATCAAATAAAATCACGGGGTAAGATGTAAGGGTTAATAAGTAATTATATTTTTTTAAAGTCAATTCCTACTTCGTTCGAAAAACGTACTGGAGCCATCTGTTGCAGCCAGTTGTAACTTAAACCGAAATAAAGCCAAATAAATTTAAAATTAAAAAATAAAATAAAATTAATGAATTAATATTTAAAAAAACTGTATAAACATCAAATGTCATCCACTACAAGTTTAAAAAGATGTATTCGAACTTGAATGGATGAATAGAAAGTATTTTATTAAAGATTGAAAATTTGAACATGATATATATATATATATATATATATATATATAGGGAGAGAGTGAACTAATAGTAGGAAATTAAAAAAAAGAGAAAGTTTTTGTATTACCATTTTATAGATTAAATTTTCTCCACTGTCCCATATATCACAGAAAAACAATTAAAATATATCTATTAATATTTTACATCAGCAGTATGTATCAGCAAAATTATTTTTATTGATATGATCATCTTGATTTTTCGGATAAAACTGAATATTTAATTATCCATATACTTGAAGCACTTACAAATTAATCAAGCAAGTTATTCCAGATAGTACTTGTCCACAAATCGATTGATTTATTCGTGTTTTAATATAAGTAATTTACTAAAATGAATCGATTATACGTAAATTTTAGTTCTATTTTGACAATATTAGCCAAGTTCAGAATTAATAATGATATTCGAGGTTTCAGAATTAATTCATCCTGGCGTTGTTCGTGAATAATGGACAAGACATCCTTTTCTTAATAATAAAACTACTCTCGAAGTGGAACAGCACCCAGAACAAAGTATTTTTAGAATTATCTCCCTAGAAAATTGCCGCAAATTAGTCGAAGCTTTTAATAAAAGAACATTCCATGCAATATTGGTTGCGAGAGATAGACGCCGCCTGAAATTCTTGCACAAGGTTTCGTAGTAATCAATCTTTGTTCTGAGAGTACAAAGATTCATCTTGAAGAATGTCTTCCTCTGGCTGGTATGTAAATACGAACTTTTTCGGCGTGGCCATGAATTTGCTTACACGCCGGGCGGGAAAAGTGAATCTTCCGGAAAAATTAATTTGAATTAATCTTATTCGTGTACGAAGCCTACATGTGATAAGAATTTATTTTCGCGGTCGGCCCGTCGCTTAATTTCTGTAAAAGCTGCAATGAAAACTAGTTTGCGTTACTTATCGGGGAGAGAGAATTAAATTTAGTGAATAATTTGGTAGGGTGGAGAAAAATAAAAGGGATGCGTTAGAGTTAGCTTTGAGGAAGTTTGACCTGGAAACTTTCAACATATTAAAATCTTTTTTTCCTTCTTTGACATAGATGCATTGAATTTGTATATGTATGATGTAATTAAAACTTCAGAGAATACATGAATGAAAAGTTAATGAAATGCTAGAGTTTTTTTTAAAGAACGAAAATATATTAAACAGAGAATGGAAATTTATTATATTTTTAAAATATTTAATCTAAACAGGCTGGTCCCGAATTCATGGTACAAACTTTTAGGGTAGATACAGGACATTGTAACAATATTTATTGTATAGGAATGTATGGACGAAAGTGACGCGGTGAGGCACAAACAAAGGAAATAAAAAAAATGGAGTTATATCGGTTATTGCGTTGCTGGTAGGGGCAGTTGATGTCTTAACCGTTAAACATGATGCATCTAAGTAGGGGAAAGCGCAATTGTGCTGACGTCTACGACACAGAATTTTTCAGCAGTTACATTGTCAACTTCGTGAAACCCGTTCGTTCCACGTCACCAGACATGATGCTGCTCAACAAGGAACTGTAAGCTGTCCAAGACTGAAATGAAGCATCTTGAACGTTATGGCTGATAGACCCGAGTCAAGTACAAGAACTGTTTGTTGCTCGTCACGTAAGTGTGAGCCATCAGATCGTTTGTACAGTGTTAAACGAAAATGGTTTACACCTCTTCCATTAAATCTATATAAGCAATACAATCTATATAAGCAATAAAATCTATATAAGCCAGTAACAACCTTCGCACCACGGTGATCATTTTGGTGTAGTAGTTAAGTTACTCGGTTTCGGATTCCAAAGTCCCGGATAAGTGCGCCACGTCATTTGGTGACCCTAGCCTAGCTTAACTAAGAAAAGGGAAGAGAGAGAGAGAGAGAACTGACCGCTCCCATTAACAACTATATCCTTCGTTCACCTAACCTACTCACTAGTAGGGGAGTGTGTAGCAATATAATCTATATAAGGCAGTAACAACCTCAGTACCATGGTTTCTCAGCACCATAAGTTACTTGGTTTCGGATCCCAAGTTCGTGGGATCCGGATAAGTGCGCCATGTCAAGTACAAGCTTTGAATCCAGCAGACTAGCTTCTCCGACTGCTAGGGGGGGGGGTACAGCAAACTGCGCTGCACATAGACTTCTATCTCATTTGCTGAACAGTTATTCTAAACATTACACTTGTTAACGACGCTTTCAATATACACTTTGTCTTTCTTTTCGTCTATTATTTTTTTTGTGTGTGTGCCTCAATTCGTCACTTGCGCCATACATTTCTATACAATAAATTACTGCTACAATATCCTAAATTCATGGTACGTAAGTTTGTACCATGAATTTAGGACCACCCTGTATATACTTCTAAAGTTTTTATCTGAGCATTAAACACCAAGGTGATAAGTGAGTGTTTATTTGCGTCACTCGGGGAAATTTCAGCAACGATTTTAAATTTATTTCATAAACTTAAACCTGCTGTTTCATTAAAAAAATTTGAAAAAAAAAAGGAATTTTGTGTTTGACAATATCTTATACGGAAAGCTATCTTAAATTTCATTATACTGAATTCATTACAAAAAAGGTCACATTGGCTTTATTTAACAAGTTAACTGTGGCGCTCCAACATCTAATACGGAAAGCTATCTTAAATTTCATTATAATAAGTTCATTACAAAAAAGATCACATTGGCTTTATTTAACCGGTTAACTGTGGCGCTCCAATATCTTATTCGGAAAGCTATCTGAAATTTCATTACACTGAATTCATTACAAAAAAGTTCACATTGACTTTATTTAACCATTCAACTGTTGCGCTCCAATTCGAGATAGCTCAATTAGTTGTGTCACGGAAATCGAGGCATGGCAATTATACTCGTCATTTACAGAATAAGTTGCGCTATTAAAATATTTTTTGTTTGAAAACGATTATAAAATCCCCGTGCACCTTAAAGTATCACACAGGGCTCACACAAAAGTAAATTTTAATCGCACATTACAAATGAATGAGGGAAAAAAACCCTCGAGGTTATGACGGATTGCAAATATTTACCACAAATTCTCAGAACTTTTTAAGAACTTCTGGCGGAAAGAACATGCTGAAGATTAGGAGGCCTATTTATATTAAGTCTCTTAAACGACAGTCGTAGGATATTTTGTTCTCTTTCAAACTTGGAGCACAGAAGGAGCACATGTTCTACATTTTCTTCGCCACCAATATCATAATCACAGGAAGATGACGGAACTAAATGAAATTTGTTCAATTAACTTTTAAAGTTGCCAAGACCTGTTAGAAATTGGGTTGTTTTGCAATTAGTATAAAAATGATGGCAGGACACTCTTATTTAATGGTTGGATAAAATTTCTTTGTTAAGCTCCCTTTATTTGATGTGAGATATTCTTGGTTCCAAGACTTCACCATTCTTTCTTGTAAAATGATTTAGCAATATTAACGGTCTTGTCGATTTTGAGCAGCCTTTGCAAGCCAATCGGCCCGCTCATTTCCAAAAACGCCCGTGTGTCCTCGAAACTAATCTATTAATGGAACCGTGCAAAATCTATTGAGATATTTTTATCTTTTAGGCTTTTAAATTGCTTTTGGATCTCGATGATTATGTAGTTAGATGAAGAAATACACTCTGTTAAGAGAATCCAAGGAGAAAGAGAGTATGTACAGATGAGATAGTCTGAGACACACATTTCTTGTTCAGTGATTCATTTAATGGCGAAGTTTAAACATAAAAGTTCAGCTACAATAACTGTGGATTCATTACGAACTCTAAATTGAGAGTGCTCGAATTCAACACCACTCCTGAACACAACAAAAGCGAAACCAACTGTTCCATTAAAATATTGGATAAAAAAACGAGTTTATTTTATAAAATTGCCATTTTTAATACTAATATTTATTTGGTTAAAATAAACGCAAGAAACATTAAATGCACATAAAGGTAACAATTTAAAAGAAATCTATAAAAATTAACTTTACAGCTTTTCGGCTAACATCCAAAAAACATCATCATCGCAGATGAATTACAAACTTATACGCTGTTTCAGCCGGGGTGTGCACGAGGGGGGAGGGGATGCATGAGTTCATCTTAAATATTTCCTACTTTTTGTTTGTTTTACTCCGGCCTGGCCTCATAATATTCATGAAATTTGAGAATATGCTTTGTTTTCTCATAAATTACGAATTAAATAACAAATGGTCACTACTTTGTACGTATGACGAGTATACTCGTCAATACACAAAATTCTGCAACTTCTTCATGACGAATATACTCGTCAATACACAAAATGTTGCAACTTCTTCATGACGAATATACTCGTCAATCACAATTAACTGGTTAATTCTCCAATATTGCTCTTCGAATAAATGAATATTTCATAGAAATTCCTTTATGCAGTTGCCAAATATTCAGTATCAAGAAAAATTTCTAATTTTCAAAATAACAGTTACATACATAAAATAATTGTGGGTACTTTTATTACTTTATATATAAATATAAAACGTGAGAATTCGATATCACTTATAACTTTGATATTTGTAAGTTCTTTTAGAATTTGTTTATGATTGAAAAAATTGGTATTAATGTATAAATTTCAAGCATAAAAATGACTTTAGTCGGAAAGTAAGTTTCGTAATACATCACAGAATAGAAGTCTAGGGAAAATACTGACAATTAGAGAAATATTCCTAATCAAATATTTGCGTTTCAAACAACTTATTCGTAGCTTTTTTAAACGTAATTTTTTCGAATATTTATCTTTTGTTGGATAAACGCATACATTTTTAAAACGATTTAGTTTTATAATTCATTTGTTAAAATAAACGTATTCCTTAAACAAATCTAGACAGAGAAAAACAGAGTCCTTATGTATTTTCAAAAGTACCAGGTGGATTAGCAAAATATGAAATATTTAATTTTGTGTTATATATATAATTTAAAGAATATACTTCTCGTCTGCTAATGTTGCTGATAAGAGTGTTGAAAATGTATTTTTATATTAATTTGTATATATATATTAAAAAGAAAAGAGGAAAAAGGTTATTTAGTCAGAAATTGACATTAAATGACGTTCTGGGGCTTAGAAATAAAATTCAAATTATCTAAATAAATATCCCGGAGTATTGTATAAATTATTACAGCCAGAATTTAAAACCTCCGAACGTTGTTACTCTTTTCCAAATAAGTAATTTTTATTCCTTTAATCATATAGTCTGAATTTTTTCCTTTCTAAAAGCCGATACTATTTCACACAATACTGTGATAATATACATAATACTAAGTAAACATCAGCTACAGGAGGGAAAAGTTGATAAATCGCGAAAAATAAAAATGCTCAGTCTTAAAAATTCAAATATTAAAGTCGGCATAAAAAGACAAAACAAATATAGAAGATGGTTCATATATATTTGATCTGTCCGATAAAGTGTGTATTGTGTAAATTTAAGTTTTTTTTTTGAATTTTGATTATTTTTCCTATTTATGAAGGCATAACAAAATCTTTAGCATTTATGTAGATCGGATAAATGCCTTTCTAATTAAAGATTTAGAAATCGATTATTATCATGAATAACGAAACGTATTTAATCAATTAACGAGTAAATTTTAAGCGTTTGTGTGTGAAATGGTGGAATCATAAATCAAATATTTGCTTTTAATGAATAGCTGATTTATTCCTTGGAAATTCATGAATTTTCTACAAATATTCAATTACTGAATGAAGTGCCATTTATTAAAGCTATATGGATTATTTACAGTTCTCAGCAAATATATGCAATTCATATCCCAACACTTCACTCAAACTCAGTGAAAAGTTTTTAGAAAAGAACCGCTGTTTTCGACAGGATTTATAAATATTTACTATCTGATATTACAGCTAATAATTACATAGCTTCACTAGTGTCTGCTTAAGTTTTAGAAGACTTGTAATATTGAGAAGAACTAGTTGGGACTGTTCAAGACAATATTCCCCTTCTTGCCAAGGAATGACACCACTCAATGTCGTCGGACAATATGTAGTGGGGATTCTTGCGGTTTAGAAGGTAAGGGAAAAAGAGGTAATATATCGCCTTCCTTGTCAGAGAACAAAAAGTTCGGTTAAGTGATTGACGCTCTTTGGTTTCTCTAGTCCACGTGGTATTTCGAAAGCAGTTATGAGAAAAACACCTTGGTAGATTTTTAAGGTATCCGACTACCCTAAAACTGCGAATTTTGCCAAAAATTGACAAATTTCTTTTATGATTTTATTTTATGAGCCATCTTATTAGCTTTACAAAAATACCAAATTTATCATTTTCCGTTTACTAGAACAAAACCTACAAGTATTTTAGTAAAAGCAGATGCCATTACTTTAAGCAAGATGTCATACTTTAAAACGCGTTTTACGCGAAATGTGAATTTTTAAAAATAATCAAACGGGGTCAGAGATCGCTAAAAAAGTTTTGAACATAATTAACTGTGTGAAATTTTTTCTGTATGTTCTGTATAATAGTAGAAGTGTTTTAACCTTCAGATTTATGAATCACTGTTTTATTACAAAATTTACAGTCCCTTATGTTAATATAATCACTGTCTTTTTAAGCATTTTCATATAGTAACCGAGATAAAGTGCTCTAGTTTTTGTAAAAAAGAAAATATCTCTTATTCTGAAGGTCATTTCAAAATTGAATTATAAAGCAACACATTAGATTGAAAAATTGAAAATTTGTTCATAAACCTTTGGTGCCGAATGGGCCGCGTTTATGCAATTTTTTGTCAATTTTTACCTATTTTCCCATTTTAGTAATAATATTTTCTTTTTCTCTTCTTAATTTTAGCACATTTTTCTTAAAATGCACTAAACAAATCTAAAAATAACAAAAAAAACCCCCCATATCTCCTTTTTTTAAAAAAAAGTTGTCGCAGCCAGTCGGATGCCTTAAACGAAGCCTGTCATTTGAGATTTTTCCGGTTGAAATATAGACCACCTGCTTTATAAAAGTTAAGTAGATCTATCTGTAACGGAATTATCTATATATCTTATACGAGGGTTGATCAGAAAAAAAAATTACAAGTTGAATAAAGAAATTTATTAACAATAAACAGAAAATACAAAAGTGAATTAAAAGGCATACGTGCCTATCAATTCGACATAATCACCAAGTCCATTTAGGCATTTATTAGAAAGCAGAACTAACTTTTTAAACCTGTCTTGGTAGAAATCAGGTTCCTGTTCACATTGAGCAAGTTCTCGGCGGATGTTTTTACAGCACTGTCTTGGAATATCGCAGCACATCAGAAACGATATGCTGCACGCTACCATTTCTTAGTTCCAGCTCTGACGAGGTTTTACTCAGAGTTACCCGTCGATCATTTTGAATCATTTCTTCTATTCGTGCCGTATTGATTTCTGTCGTTGAAGAATATGGCCGGCAGCTCCCTGTCATATTGTGGTTTTCGACATCCTGTCTGCTGATTGAAAAGATTGATGCAATTTTGCTACATGTTGTCTGCTCATTGCAGATGCAAACACATTCTTCGCCCAAAAAAATTTAATCCCGGCTTGCACATCAAAACGAGACCACTTTCCTATGAGTCTTGCCATTTCAATCGCCCTGAACCATCCGGGAGCTTTCACTACCTACCCGCAAACTAGTTGTATGACAAGTAGTGCCATCTGTCTCCACTCTGGGAAAATAAAATTTCACCACAATAAGTAGTTATCAAATGCTGTGGCTTGTAACCTTTTTTTCTGATTATCCCTCTCGTACATGCAAGTAAAAATGTGGCATTTCAATTTACTTTCTGTGTAATTAGTTTTATTGTGTAAAATCAAAGACGTATCTTTAGGTATAAAATAAGTAACTTATAACTCCATGCTACCTGAGGGATTTTTCATACATCCAATTTGATTTAGAATCTTTGGGAAAGACAAGGACCTTTTCCTGGGGTCATTCAAAAGATCCCAAATATGTCCTAGTTACTTGTCTCTAATTTTGAACTTCCTTTCTGTAATCTGTGACGGATCTATACGGGTTTATACTAATTTCTTCTTTTTCCCTTTCAATTAAAATATTTATTTCAACCAACCTTTATCGAGAAACCAAACGTGATTTATGTAAATAAGGAATATTATATCAATTCGGTTTTCGCGAGTTGAAGGGAGTGAAGTGAGAAGTCAAGTAAAGTAAAGGAAAGTGAAGAGAGTGAGAGGTCGACACGTAGTTGTTGACAAGTTAAACGAGGTTGATACGTTTGATGTGCGCAAAAAAAAGTGGATTTGAAGATTGAAAAGCATTGAAATGAAATATTACGGAGCGTGGAGTCATCGTCAATTCATCCAAAAACCATAGTGGCTGAAGCACGTCGTGCAGGAACCGAGCATTAAAGCCTAAGGTACTGTGATTTTGATTAAGTAAAATCTGATTATTAGTGTGCGGCGTAGTTGTAAATGAGCGCGTGTAAGCTATCTTAGATTCAGTTGAAGTTCTGTAATATTATCCCCGTATTTATATATCTCACCTCTGCACTATTCCATAGTTATATGCCTTAATTAGAATTGTGTTGTGTCTGCTCTTAATAAGTGATAAGAATCGATAAATCAGTTTGAATATGAATAATGTCTTTGGATCATTTAGTTCCTCCTACACATCTAGCCGGGTTTTCAGATAGACAGGAAGGTAGAACTGTAAGGGGTAGCTACAAGTCACTACAAATTCAATGCTTGTCCACAGTCTATTTTCTTCTAATCACAGATATATATTTATCAAAATTGCTTACACGATGTACTTCTCTACCATCAAATAATAAAATCTAATCTTTGGAATAACGTGGTCACATATGGTCTTTATGCAAATGAAACAAACTAATCAGCCCCCTAATTAATATTAATGATAATTCACATTAGATGCATATAGTAGATGTATATCATAAATACGGATATACATCTACATAGGTACGACTTGTATGAAATGAAATTATTTAACAATTCATAGCAATGGAATTTTATATTGGAAAAAAATTGTTTGAGTATATTGTATCACAGAAAACTTATGGTAGTAAACATGTAAGTAAAGTAAACAGAACAAATTTGAGCCTAGTTGTACGAAGCTTATTTCAAACACGTTGTCTCACTCTAGAGGCAATTATTAATTGTAGAGACTTAAGTGTAGAGGCATTTGAATAGACATTATTGACGCCTTTAACATAGAAAGGATTCGGGTACAAATCACTGTCTAGACTCTTAGAATTGCATGTGCCTTTAACGGCTTTACTGTGTCTGTTATAATGTGTGATAGGTTCCGAAATTACTTTAAGACTTCATAATATATGGTTAGTATAACTAGCACTCTAGCGGTATATTAAATTAATTTTCTGAGCTATATATCACTGTTTCTATAGAAATAACCGCCTTTATTTCTCATTAAATTCGTGTTTAAGGGGAAAATACGATTGTCCTAAAAATGACCACAATGGCGACTTTTTTCATTGCCTCATTTGAATTATGTGATTTTTCTAAATACTTGTATAAAATTTCTTGGCTCTAATTACATTATTTATTTAGTTACTTAACGTTTTTTTAACAATATGTTGAAACGAAGACCGAAAGTAGAACACGTGACATCTGCTTTTTTGAAAGCCTTAAATGTTATATTCTGATTGATGTAATCGTGTATTTATAAAATACTAAAGCTTTTCAAATATTCGATATAAAGTTTTGAAACCTTTTTGGTTGTTTTGTATATGTGGATGATTTTCTGCATGGAATAAGGATTTAGATGAATAGTTTTTTTTTTGGAATAATCACAACTCGATAGTTTGACTCAGAAAAAAATGTAAAAATAAAATAATCACTCGTTATACTAATCCCAGAACAGAACTGTGAGAAAACTCTTTCTAAGAATATTAGAAAAAAAATTGTTGTAGAAGTAGTAAGAATTTTAAAATCTGGGATATTTAATAAAAAATTAACTTTTCAAGTAATTGTTTAAAAATGGTGTTTTTTAAACGTATATTTCATGTGTGTTCAAATAGTGACATGTAAACATTTTCATGCAAACATACAAATAAAGAAAATTGTTTACAGGGTACCGTATCTCTTTAAAAACTGAAATATATTTCATGATATTAATATATTTCATGAAAGGTAAATATAAGATATCATACTACGTAGGTGGATCAAAAAAAATAAAAAAGGTTACAAGTTGAATAAAAAATATTTATTATTAATAGACAAAAAATACAAAAGGGAATTTAGAGGTATATGTGCCTATCACATTTCGAAATCACTCAGTCTATTTAGGCATTTATCAGATCGCAGGACCAACTTGTTTAAACCGTCTTCGGAGAAATTAGGTCCCAGTCCATTGAGCCAGGTCTCGATGGATGCTTTCACAGAACCGTCTTGAAATATCGTAGCACATCAGAAACGATATGTTGCACGCTACCATAGCTCAGTCCCAGCTCTGACGAGAGCATTTCACGCAGTTACCCGTCTATCATTTTGAATAATTTCTTCAATTCGTGCCGGGTGTTGATTTCTGTCGTTGAAGAACTTCGTAAGTCTATGTCCTATTGCGGTTTTCGACATCCTATCTGCCTGATTGAAAAGAGTGACTACATGTTGTCTGCTCATTGCAGATGCGGACACATTATTTGCCCATGAAAATCGAATCACGGCTTTCACTTACCAACGAGACCAATTTCCTAAGAGTCTTGCCATTTTAATAGTCCTGAACCGTCTGGGAACTTGTCATACAGCTGATTTGTTGGTAGGTAGTGAAAGTAGCGCCATTTGTCTCCACTCTGGGGAAACAATATTTCTCCACATTATGTAGTTTTCAAATGCTGCGGCTTGTAACCTTTTTTTGGATCCCCTCCAATATAATTTTAAAAATTAACATTTTATTTATATTTTTTATCTTGAATGGATATATTTTCTATACTTATTTTCTTTAAATATTGAATTAGCGCAAAATATATTTAACACTGATCCACTTATATAAATGTGTTTATTCAAGAAAAGTTTAAGGATAAATAAAAGGAGTAAGATAATACTTTAAAGATATTACTTAATATCTCATAAAATAGATGATAGCAGAGTAAAAAAATACATGAAATCTTACTGCAATGCAAGCTTGGGAGAATTTTGTGGAAGAGGGGTCATCCAACCGTAATAAATCGATAAAAACTTCGTTTTTCTCAACGAAATTTTATTTATTTTTATTTGTATTATACCCACTCTC
This sequence comes from Trichonephila clavata, assembly GCA_019973975.1. Lineage (NCBI taxonomy): Eukaryota > Metazoa > Arthropoda > Arachnida > Araneae > Nephilidae > Trichonephila > Trichonephila clavata. The sequence goes on from BMAO01030506.1 coordinate 12,293, forward strand.
CAGCACAAATCTACGAAATACGTTTCTTTTCGCTGCTTTAGTGACAGATTACAATAAAAAAAAATGCGTTTCCCGTATGCAATGTGTTAATGAGTTCCCGTATTCTGCGGGAATTTATTCATCCTAATCATCAGTCATTTTCCTCCTTGAACTCAGATAATTTACTTTTCAAATTATGCTTTTGACAAATTATTACAATTGATTGGATAGACGTTGAGAAATAATTGTATTACGATATGCTTATCATATTGATCATCATTACAATGGGAGCTTTGAAGATTCATAGTTCAAAGTATTTTTAATCAGGAAAGCTTCTGTAAAAGTAATACAGTTTTCGACATTTCTAATACACCAAAGGGTTAAAATTATCGAATTGCTTAAGGGTAAGGATTGTTCCACTCGTATTGTTATTTTTTGCTTGTGAAATGTTGTAGCACAGTAATAAAATATGTCGTTTTATATTTCGTTTTTTTAAATTGTCGTAAAATATTTCCTTCTTTTTGTCGTTATTGACTTTTCTTTCATGGTTAATAAGGTTCTCAATGAGAGTTTTCCACAGTTTCAAAAACAAAGGATTCATTTTAAATTTGAAGAGGAATTTTAATATTTTTGTTAACTTCGGTAAAATTCTTTCTTTCTGATGCTCATTACATTTTTTACGGATTGCAGTTACGAGGTACTTGCGTATTAACGCAACAATCGCCAACATTTAAGATAACTCGCCAAGTTGGCAACCTCAATTTCTCATGTGTCGTATGCCCTGAATTGCCACTCATGTGCTTCGTTTCATGTAATGTCGCCAATAGGTTGCGATAATACGTAAGTTATGATTTTTATTGTTTTTAAACTCTTTGTTGTGGTAATGAAATCTGTAAATTTTAATTTTAATAATTTCTGATTGATATTCAAAATGGCCACGATAGCCGAGTGGTCAGGGTCACGAACTTATGGCCAACTTTGTATCTGTCGAGTCGTGGGTTCAAATTCTGTGCCATTGAAGACCCATCGTAGTAGAGAGGCTGATGCACATTAAATATCTCGAGGCTCAAAATTACGAGGTCTGTCACCAACAGCTCTAGTGTAGCTTTAAATGCAGCGGTAATAAAAACAATAAAATCTACCCAATATTTAAGATTAAGAACTAAAAGAAACAATCTTTATGGAGCTGCAGAGCATCCCGATTTTAATATAAATGTGCATGTTGTAATATTTGAATCTGTTGTCTCAAGAGATCCTCGTTTACACAAATTCCTTCAAATGCTCGAAGATTACAAGAACCGTAATGGGATCATAATGGGTTACAAGAAAATCGAAATTCGAGAATATTTCCCAGAGTAATGGGGTATTTCGCAATCGTTTAAACATGTCCACAGTTGTGCACTGAACATTTACAGTGTCTTGAAAATTTATAGAATCAAACATATATTAGCTCATAGATAATAAAATAATTAAGAAAAAATTAAAGAACTTGTATACATTTAGAAGTCAAATTTATAATTACAAAATTAAGAGATGTTTTAGAAGAATGAAACTCAAATAGTAACCAACAGAATTGGCCTTTTTTTTACTTGGCCTTTTTGTGCCATCAGCATAAGCAACTTCGAAGAAGTATTTTTTTCCAACGAGAAGAACTTTGCATAAACAATATCAAACTATGAGAATAAATGCAGTTGACATCAAAAAGTTATTCATAACTCAGCAAGTTTTTGAAAATTTCTGAGGAAAATTTTCTACTCTTCAAAAAGAGCCAGATTTACATTAGAAGTATGTGGAGTTTATCCTCAATTTAAACGGCTTTTTATGGTTTTATTTAAGGGTGTTTAATAAAACCAATTACTTGCGTAAATTAAAGGATTTCTGTACCCGTCTACAGTTATAGTTCTAAACATTTAATCAATACGCAGTATTCCGTTTTAGTATTTGAAGTTCGGTTTTGTTTTGCATTTAAATTGAAGAGATAAAGCTTGAGAATATATTTCATGCTTAAAAGTCAATTCAGATTGAAGATTGCAGAATGAAAATGTACTACTCTGTATGAGTGTGGGATCATAAAATATTATATTAATATTACCTAGTCGGCCATAAGTTCTGAATACAAAAAGTTAGAATCGTCTGCTGTGGTTTTTGCGCATATTGATCTAAATAAGTCGGAACTTTAGCACTTTGAGCAAAGCATACATCAGATATTTCTCTGCACCCAAAGAAAAAGAGACTGTTGGTGATTTTAGGCTCTTAAACATTTAGGCATCAAAAAGTTATTCACTTATTGAGCCAATAAGAGAATTTCTGAGACAACAACATTACAGATCGGTAGTAGATGCGGCCTCTGCACTCCGTGAGAACATCAACTCTTGTCAATGCAGTCAAGGGTGCGAACTCATCAAAATGCTTGTCTGACGAAGGCTGTTCTTGCTAAGCAGATGAACATGTCAAAAAGAATAATGTGTAACATAGAAAACGAAAACCTTAGTTCATGAGGTTATCTAGAAATAACTGAACATTTTCTTACAAAAGAAATTATAATGCCAGAGGTACCTGTAAACAAAAACACTGTTGCGGGGGGCACTCTCATAACGGCCATAGACGAATTCTGTTTACCGACGAGAAACTGCTCAACTATCACAATGGCGATATATATGCAACAGTGGTGTAACGTACACTCCCACATTGAGGAAGGGGTCAGGATTCTAAGAGGCTCAAAGCCTGACTGACGCCAAGTACGTATTTAACCAATTTACAAAATATTAAAGGCAAAACCTGAATTTGCAGAGGAGCCCTAATATTTTCCTTTACGCCACTGATATGCAAGGAATGTCCAAGAAGTTAATGAGAAGAAAAAATGCTTGCAGAGAGTCCATCATCCTACTTCCATAATGGTTCGGTGTTGTGTTAGTCAGGAAGTCATCTGAGAGATTCATTTTTGTGAAGGGGGGGGGGTGAAAAACATGACAAACACTATCTTGAACCAATAGTGAAGCTCCTGAACGTTAACTTATTCAATGAAAATGATAAGACTTTTCCCAACAGGATTCTGCTTTTGCACATAAGATGAATGGTTGTAAGAGAATGTGCCGAACTTCATAAACCTTCCTTCCAGCAGTCCGGATTTAAATCCATTTGTAGTTTCTGGCTAATGTTGGAGGTAGATTATGGAATTATTAATCTTCGCATCTGCGGGGGTGGGTTACAATTTTTTTAGAGAGAAGGTGGTTGACCTTCGAGCAGGATGGACAGAAAAAGGAGAACACCTTGGTTTTAGAGCGTGAAGGCGCTGGACTGAATTTTGTGTAAAGGAAAGAAAGTTCCCTTGTTTTTAGCCCGACGGTCAGGCTTGGTTCGCTGCACCAAGAAAAGATTCTTGGGTTTTTTTAATGCGACGGACTGCGTTCGGTTTGATGTATTGATGCGGCGCTCTTTAATTTACTCTTAAAATTCATTAAGTTAACTAGCATCGTAAAACCCACCCAGGTTCGCTTATTCAAACTTTTAGTCCGCATCACAATAGTGGTTAGTACTTTCTAATAAATTCAAAGATAACGCAACTCTTGATGAACATACTCCGATTAAAAATTGAATTAAATTAGTTTATTACATTACTAGATTACTTTACAAATTTAGAATTTAAATTAAACACAATTAAAATTAAGAATTAAAGAAACAATGAATAAAAATTAAGATTTCCACTTATCTGAAACTGGTAAGGGATTAAGGCGGCAATGGTCTCGTGGTCTGCAAGACTTCAAGTTTCTCTGTCTTAATGAGAAGTCAAGAGTCAACGGATCGAAGATGATCTCGAAAATTGTCGCTGGCGCTTTTTAAGAGGGAAAGCAAATCTCTCCATTTGTACCTACACGCACTATTTCCCGGGGACCCCCAGTTGGTCAGATCCCGGCGCAACGTTACAGTTTCCATTAAATTTATGTGGTTATTCACCCCCGAGTCCGGGCGACATCACCCGGGTCCCCGATCTAAGGAATTTCAATGAATTTCAATAACATCTTGTAAACAAGGGGAATCCACAAATTACGAATTGTTTGGGGACCATTCCCATTGCCAGCCTCCCATCAGTATTGAGAAAATAGACAAGTCTGTTGAATTTAACGCGGAGCACAGTGTTGAGAATTATTAAGAAAAGCAATCGTGAAAGACATTACACCCTATTCTACTATAAATCGTGGTCAGTTGTGAAAGTAAAGTTATGCCAAAAATGGCACCTCTGTTAGAACAGTTTTAGCGTTCTCGAAGGAAAGCCACGATATAAATTCCCATGGAGGGAGTGCGTGCTTTGATAGAAGATTGGTCTAAGACAGTTGTCCAGAACTCTCGGGGCAGCGGATCCACTGTACCATTTGATCTCCGGACCAGTGCTGGTGCGTGGATCAAATGGTACAAGACCATCCAAGGAACATTAAGTTATTTTCATTTTATTTACTAGGGCAGCGGTTCTTAAACTTTTGATCGCCGCGGCCCCCTTTTATGTATCAGGGTGACATCACGGACCCCAAGCTTTTGAGCACCCCTCCCCCGACTTGATATTCTTGATCAAAATACAAGTTCTAAGGGAGTTAGTTCCATTATCGGGAACTATTTAGTAATTTTGTCTAGGATGGCTCATCTGTTTTTTCACGAGGCCTTTCAGATTCTCTAAAAGGGGGAAATCTCAACTTTGCATGAGATACCACAGCTTAAGAACCTCTAGGGTGTATATCTCTCGGGTTTGTACTTTATTTTCCATGTTAAATCACTTTATATTTATTTTTTTGGTGTAATAATATTTTTTGAAGGTATATTTAAATACAATTGAATTAAAATCATTAAGTCAAAAAAGAGTCTTAAATATGAACAATTAATGTCCCCCCCCTTCAGGGGGGCTTGGTAAAATTATCAAACGTTGAACGGACCACGACGATAAAATGTTGAGTAGCACTTTTCTAAGGAAAGACTTACAGCCCATATGAAGTTGAAATATAGCCATTTTGGATGAAAGGTGCAATATGTTACATTTGAGGTAAAATAAAACTTAAAAAAAAAAGATTATTTTAAAAAGGTTAAAGTTATAATTCATAGTTTTTACTTTTAATTATTAACAATCGTATCAGAACTTTTAGCATGACTAGGTATAAATTCTTGCTTAGTCTTTTCCATAAAAATTCTTTTTTCCAGTTTTTCTACTGAGTACTTTCATACAAATCAGTAGGTGATGATGTTCTGTGGAAAGCATGTTACAGACCTCAAAAAAAAACTTGTGAGATCCCCCAGTAATTGAATGGCGTTGACATCCTACATCTTTTATTAGACATCTCAAGAAATGACCCCCGCAAGTACATATTCGTTTTGGCTTCTTATAAACATCATTACGACTTTCTCTCGAGCCTTGATCTCTGCTCCATCCAAAGCAGTCACGTATGAATTTATCCAAAGGAACCTTCCCATTATGCGGAAGTAATGCATAGACTCCAGTAAATGATGTCTGTGGCTCTCCACATTCAAGTGATGGCCGAGAACTTCATATATTGCCCGTAGGTGATGGTCCATATTTCTCGCTGGGGGATCGATAAGTGAACGGAGGGACGCAGGGAAAAGGAATAAATTCACACTTCGTCATTTGGGTGAAGATGAAGCGTGTCCGTTTGTTTGGTAAATCGGACATAGAGTAGACAGTAAGTGTGTAATCAAGACGAATGATTGGATGTGAAAGTAGGCTGAGGAATAAGTTAGGGTTAAGGATTTCTTTTTGTGTTTTACTTTGGGGTTGTAATAACTCAGATGGAACATCTTACGGTGGCATTTGGAATAAATGTTTTGTGTGGAATATGCTTAGCGAAATTGTTTGCATTTCTTCTTCTGGAACTGAAGCAGATTTCGTCCTGCAAGAAAGCTGCTTTGTTGATGTAATTTGAAAAAAGTACTCATTATTTAAAAGTTGCGATGGATCTGAAATTTTGGTTTATTTTGTTTTAAAATGTAGATTATTTTGTGAAACTTTTATAATTATACACATTTGGGATTATAATTTTTTTAAATTTAAAAATATAGGTAATACACATATGAAATACAAATTGAACATAATAATAATAACTGAATATAAATTAAGTATCATGTATAAATGAACATACATAGCACATTAAATAACAAAAATACAGTTCGAATATTAATAAATGTACAATTTGAATAATAATTAAATACAATTTGAATAGAAGAATATAATTCCATCCAAGCACTGTGTGAAAACTGTTTTGAAATAAAGTAATTCACACTGAAAAATAAACAGACGTCTTATAGTTTTCTAAAATCTTAAAATTAAAACGATATGGTATACATAGAATACAGAACAGGAAAAGAAGATAAAAGAGGGCTAAAAAAAAGAATGTTTTATAAATATTTTGGATATTAAAGGCTGAAAAAATAAATGATTCTAAAATGGGATAAAAATGTTTGTACAGAAATTAATGCGTATAAAAATATATACATTACTTTTAAAGTATATTATTCAGTAATTTCATAGAATAACTAGGTATTTCATGAAATAACTAGACAAATCAGTTAAAGTATATAATGGATGAAAAATTTCAAACTTTAGCTAGTTATTCTATGAAATAAATAATGATAAACCGTTAATAGATAATTTAAAAGTTATTTTATAAATTAATTGATCATAAACAGCTAAAACCTCCCAAATATACATTTTATCCCTATTGCGGATGATTAATTGATAAATAATAAAGAAAAGCAGGTGATATAATTTATTATTGCTAACATTAGTTAAACAGAAAGGAGAAAACAGAATATGTTTTGGATTTATTACAAGAACAATTAACTTTTCTTCTCCTTGAACTTCAAGAACATCATAATGTTACAGTAACCAATAGTCACGTGGTACTTTTTCCTGGGCTGTTCTAGCACTTTTTACTTCTGCTATCAAAGTTAATGATTTCACAGGAGTAAGTGTAGTACTTTTTTCCTCTCTTTCTTTGACCCTCGCTTATTTAATCAAGATTCAAATCTCTCGCATTGAATTTTTCTTGTTTACATTGATTGTAACAGGTTTCTTGTTACAGTCAATGTTTGAAAAGAGGTTGCAAAAATATTTGTTAATAATCCAAAATATAAAGCTCTAACATATATACACCACCTGAATTCTACGTTTAAAAGAAAATGAATGAAGCGGACATACACAAACGTCATTGCAAAGCAGCTATAAGTGGTTCAAAATTGATTAAAAGCAGCTAGAATAGGATCAAAGAACTTTCGAGTGCTGTATTTCATACTTTAATGATCAAGTAATCGTTATTCTATAGAATATTAAGTTAAATCGTAGAATTCAATAATTTTAAATACTTTAACTTACTTATCCAGTTATTTTATAAAATACCTAGTCATTCTATGAAATAACGGATTTCACCCTTTAACGTTAACATATATACATAAATCTATGAAACATAGTAAGGTTTGATAAATTTCTTCGAAAATTTGAGGAAGACACAAAATAAATTATTTTCAATACCTTGTTCAGTTTGTTCTGATAAACATAAATATCTTTACATTTTTTGGAGAGTTATTGCTGTTGTTTGATAGCAAAATATCAAACATCAATTGACCAAGATTTAAAATCAATCCATCGCAGGTAGGCTTCGTGTTATTTTGAATGAAAATGTTGATAAAACAAGCAAATAAACTTTTCAAAGATAACGCATTTTAATTTAAAAAATGCAGGATTTTGTAAAATATTCAACACATATTCTTCAAAATAGCACTGAACGTATGTTTTGGTACAAAAATTAATATAAGATCTGCTCTTATTTCGCGAAAAATTACATTAATAATTCAATATTCATCTGAAATGTGATAAATTAATTAAAACAAATCGAATCTTTATAAGCTCCTGAATTTCTAAACAATAATTTTTAGTTGTAAATTAAAGTAATAATTATTAAGCGCATGACAATTTTGGATACTTAAATATTTAGGAAAATTACAATCTACAAGATTCAGGTACAAATCTAACTATTACCAAGGATAACTTTTTTTTTGCCTACGATTAGTTGAACATAGTTTGTGAGTGTTTGACTTTTACACAGTCAATTAAATCACTTTATACTTTAGTTATGATCAAATATTACAATTAGAGAATCAGAAATTATATGTAATTTCAAAATAGATATTATGAAATAATAACGAATTTTAACTGATTGATATAAATCATAAATATTTTTACAGTAAAATAAGGAACTTAAGGTAGAGGCATTTCAAATACGGTAATTTAAAAAAATCAATTCAAACTCAAGCAGGCAAAATATCTGAATAAAATTAAAAATTGATAAATAATGTATAGTTTCAAATAGTACCACAAGGTAAAAAATATTAACTGACATTTTTGCTCACTGATTTAATTAAATATCCAACATTTAATTTTGTTTAAAACGTCATTCAAGCGATGTCCGCAAGTTCTTTCTACTTTAGTTATAACCAGTCATCGGTTTTTGTGGTAAAAACGCTGCTGCTATAAAGATTTCGAGTAATCAGATCACCAATATCGAACCGAAAATTTCTTTTGAAAGCGATATCGAGCAATTATGGCGTTATTGGTAAAGCTCATTTTAGAACTAATTACCCAGAGACAAAAAGATCTTGTATAATGCCGGAAAGAAAAAAAAATCCGTTTTAAACGACGATAACCTCTGTAAATTTGTGGAATTCTCTGAAGAGATATAAATTTATTGATCATCTTCAGAGTTCTAAGAAGAATCTTTTGAAGATATTAATCTATTGATTCGTTCTTCCTCTTCTTCAGTGAAACTAGAACGAATTTTGAAATCTCTTGCGAGGAGGTGTGCTTATTGATAACCGCTTTACCAATATGTGTTGTGAAGCATGTATTGGGTTTGAAAGGGAATGACCCTTTCAATGTGATCTGTTTTGATGTCTTTTTTTTGCCATCTGGTGGAAATCAATTGCACTGCTTGCCACAAAACACGTGCAATTTTAAGAACCCACTGTGTTTAAAAGCAAAGACAAGTATTTGAAAGATCGCGTATGTATTATTTATATTCAGTGGCATTAAACATATTGTTTGGCTTAAAGAATTCATAATATACAGAGTTCTCAAAAATAGTGCTTAAACTCTGCACAGCTGGATTACTCTTTGGGAACACATGAAAAAAAGCCCTGAGAGCTGTACCTGTACGATCTTTAACGAGAAAAACACGCAAAATACAGCTGGTTCAGGGGAAAAAAAA
>BMAO01030507.1:0-11127 GCA_019973975.1 Trichonephila clavata
AAGCTTTGAAATTTTGCATGCATATTTATAAAGATTCGAGGTATCAAATAAGCCAATAAAAATTTCGACAGGTTGATGATTTTTAGGATACCATATCGTCTTACATCTCCAATTTTTTCCCCCTGAGGACAGGAGTTTGCTATGGTACTACTGTGGCTAATATATATATTTTATCTAGACTAGTTTTCTTAGGTGTATAACTATTTATATATATATATATATATATATATATATATATATATATATTGGTTATCTAGCCTAAGTTAACATAATTTTAGTCTGGTTCAATTATTGATGGTAAGTTTTGATCATTAAAGGGAGGTGATAATTAAATATATTCCTCTGACCTAAACATGAATTGAAATTCATTTAAATGTTTGTCTAAATTATCTAATGCCTTGGATATTCGATGTATATTTTCATAAGTTTCCACTCATGAATTTTATGAGAGCATTAGGAATTTGTTCAGAGAGTGTTTGGTTATTCAACATTGTTTGTAAGACTTGTCTTGCTAAACCTGATATTACTTAGTAGCAAATAAATTAGGTTCTCTTTGGAACAAAATGTATGAGAACAGAATTGCTCATAAAATTTCATTTTGTAAAATTATGTTCTTATTGGTACACGATTCAATGTAGGCTGGCTCTCCAAGGCATAATTCTACAAAAACCATAGGTGCTCTGAGTTCATGTATAAACTACACTTGTATTCTTAAATTAAGAATAATGCTAGCTCCAGAAACTAATGGTTCAGAAACAAAACAAATGGTTTTTATTTATTAAGCTCATTTATGAAAAAAAGGTAAAGGACAAAGAAGATGGTGTATATGTAATACCATTCATAAAAACAACGATTTTTTCACGCAGGTGCAATTAAAAATAATACCCTCGTTAGGAAAACTTAATATTACACACAGTTTGTATGATAATTAATACATTATATGTGTCTCCTATGAGATGAAATACAATCCGTACAACATCTAGGCATGTTGAGTACCAAATTATCGAGCTGCTCTTGGGTAAGATTACTTCTCCCTCAGCAAGAAATGCTCTCAAAAATTCCGATACACATGTAGGTCATGGTTGAAGGGCTGTAACTCGCCGACCTTTTATGTCCCACGCATGCTCTACTGGATTCATGTCCAGTGAGAATGCTGTTCAGTTCATATAGTTTATATTCTAAGATTGTAGTCATTCGCCTATGATGTTTTCTAGGTGAAGACTGATGTTGTGCGTGTCATCCATAAACACAAATTATGTGCTCAGGGCACCCCTAAATAACCGTAAATGTTTTTTTTTCAATACGATGTCCATATAATTTTGGCCTTTCACGGTTCGGATTTGAACATGCAGGTCTATTCTGGAGCATAGTAAAATTTCCCTCAAACGAGCAATCTTACACCACCGTAAACGTGCAGTTCAAAAATGTTGCCTTGGAGATGACGTGGAGTTCTCTATATGAAAATCCTACATAAACTAGACTTCAAACTAAACCTAGACTCGTCGGAAAAAAAGTATACATTCCCTCTGTGACGACGACATCCCACACACGTACACACATTGTATGTTCTACTCTAGGCTAACCATTGGAAGCACTGAGTTGCCATGAGTGGAACACTGCTGAGCAGCCTGTGAGCATATAGACCATTATGCCCATTATTTGTTCGCGATATGTTTTGAAACTGTCGTACTTGTGGCTGTAGATAGCTGACGAGAATGGTCAGATACCCTATTCCGTCTGTTTCTTTTTGTAGTTACTGCTAAACATTGATCTTCCTTCGTTGTTGTAACTCGTAGGTGTTTTGCATTGTAACGTCTGCTTACATTTCCGTCCTCTTGGTATCGTTGCCAGAGCCTGGAGATGACACTTTGGGAAACCAGGTTCCTCTCATACTTTGATCTGAGTTTGCTATATTGCATGCTTCCAATAGTCTTGAGGAATGAAAAAAACATTAATTGCTTCTTCTGTGTCATAACTATTCGGTTATGTCGCTGATAGACTTACAAAATGTTTGTGAACAATTTTACTTCTTTGTTAGCATTCCTTCCATGTTTCTCATTTACACACTTCTCATTTTGACCTTCTATCGATGTTAGCTGGTGGCCTCCTGTAATTTGCATATTATTGTTGAAGATGTTGTGGTAATTCTACAAGTGAAAGTTTTAATCTACAAATAAATTTCCATGTGATTCTGAATCATCTTAAATTTATGGGCATGTGTGTATATATAAAGGCAATTATCCATACGTTACCCCCGAGATTTCTAAACACGCTTTTAGTTATCATTAAGATACTGCTGGAAAATTAATTAAAGTTTAAACTGTGTTTACAATTTATCCATCCAGAGAAAGGTTGATCAAACCAGAAATTGTTGTAATCGAACGTGACAAGACAGAAGTGATTGGTAGAAGCATAAAAAAATTGTTTAGAAGAAGATACTGCTTTTTCAAACGTCTGTTAGAGGTCTTACTGTGAAGCTGTGGCTAGTTACAAGCAGATAGTTGATGCAAAAAAACCGCTGCATTGACAGACTAGCTTGCCCTATTTTGGTAGGCAAAGGTCACTGTTACATTTACGTCTCTAACATTTGATGCTCTTCCCTGGTTAGCCCCATGTAATTGCGGTAGAGTCTACAACAATTACAGCTATAAAAGATTTATGACTGATGATGATGTTTAATAGCCGTTAGAAAAAACATTTTTGTTTACAAAGGCGAGTCTACCACCTACATAAAAAGCTGCCATGCATCAGAAGAAGATTTTGTTTTGTTGCCGTTGTAACAGCAACTGTACAGGGTGTTATGAGTTGCTGAAAGAAAATGAAATGGATATTCCACTTCGGAACTCGATGTTTTGATTATAGAATTAAATCAAAGTGTCCATCTTTGTTGAATAAAAAGAGTGCGATTCTTAATCACGACAATGCTAGACTACACGTTGCAAAGAACAGCGCATAAAAAATTACAAAATTGGGCTAGGAAACTTTACCTGAGTCAGCATATACCCCTGGTATTACACCATCTGACTATTATTTATGTAAGTCTCTCATCCTAAAACTTTCTTAATGTAAATGAATACATACATCACACACACACATGATGATGTCTAAATAGCAGAGAAAGGATACTTTGTATCCAAAACAGATAACTTATTTTCCGAGTGGTTAGATGAGCCGCAAAACGCGCTGGCAATCAGTTGTGACTAATAAAGGACATTATGTTTTAAACTATATTTTAAATAAAAAGTGATTAAAATACGACAGAATTTTCTCTTATGCCCTATATATATATACAAGGTGGTCCCGAATTCATGGTACCAACTTTAAGGGTAAGTACAGGAAAGTGTACAATTATTTATTGTATGACAATCCTTGGGCGCAAGTGACGCGGTGAAGCACAAACACAAAAAATACGAGACGAAAAGAAAGACAAGTGTTTATTGTAAGCATTGTTGACAAATGCAATGTTTACAATAACTATTCATAAATATTTAGTGCATAAGCTATGGAGTCCAGCAGCAACGCACATTGCTGTGTCACCCGCTGGCAATCGGAGAAAATAGTTTGCTGGATTCAAATATTGTACTCGCTGAAAATGGAAAAGGTGTAAGTAATTTTTGTTTAATAATGTACAAATGGTCTAATGACTTGCACTTTCGTGACGAGCAACAGCTCTATCACTTGACTCGGGTCTCTCAGCCACATTATTCAAGGTGCTTTATTTCAGGCCTGGACTGCGCACAACTCTTCGACTATCAGAATACTGTCTGGGAACGGGGAACGTACGTGTTTCACTAAACTGACGCTGTAACCGCTGAAAAACGCTGTGTGATCTAGCATTCGTCAAACAGGAAACTGCATGTGATACATTCGTAGAGCACCCCTGCCCTTACCATTTGCAAGAAACGTACATGAAATGCATGTCTGCATCTTTTAAGTAAGTAAGATCTCCCATCATAGATCTCAGAACAATAGCGAATTGTGTCTGTCTCTGCTGATATGCATCATGTTGAGCTGCGGCTAGTCATCCACCGTCCTCTACAAGCAACGCAACCAACCGATATAACTCAATTTATCTTCTCTTTTATTTCCCCTATGTGTGCCTCTCCGCGTCACTTGCGCCCATGAATTCCTATACAATAAATCTGTGATTGTTACAATATCATGGGTCTACCTTAAAAGTCTGTACCAAGAAATCGGGGCCACCAGTATATATATATATACATAATATATTCTTTAAAGTATATTGTCACCTCATTAATTAATGAACGACAAGTTTATTGTCATAAAAGTAGGGTCTAGGTATAATAAAGTTGTCATGCGCTGCACAAAAAAGTTGTTTACATTGTCCCCTGGCGGATAAATAAGAAGTTAGCGTTGTTATCTCAAAAACAGTTCGAGGTACATAAGATAAATCAATTACAAAGTTCTTCAGCATCATCAATTTATTTAAAAAAAAGACTCTTTTTGAGAAAAAGTGTAAAAAATAAAAGACGCAGAATGCATATTTTTCATTATTCTTAGCTACTAAAATTGGAATGTTAAAGGAACGGAAGAAAGGCGAAAAATGGCAGATTCTTGAGCATCTCTGATCCTCAACATCAAATAGATGTTGGAGACATGTTTAGCACGTAAAACTGTGCATAATAAAAAGGACATACATTTCTGGTCTCTGAATAATCCTGGATGATCTGTCGAAGTTGGATGTCAAGTTCACTGGTTGATAAAATCTGATGTGAACTCTATTCAAAAACAGACTGAATGGCCCTGTATTTTACAAGAAGTGGTTATGGGATCCCGATATTTACCGATACTAAAATACGCACTAACCAATTTTTAACAGAACCTGCCATTGAGTGATCTCCGGAATGTATGTTTTCATTACGACAGTGCCCAGCATGCCCCACAGTACATTTGAGACACATTCCAATAACAAGCCATACGGTCTAGTATTTATACTAAAATTTCCGCATAGTGACCTGACCGGAGTCCAATGGACATTTTCTGCATGGATACATCAAGCAAACAACGTATGCAAACTTTTCATGAACACTACAGGAACTTCGAAAATCCAAATTTATCCACCAGAAAGTAGTGTAAGCAGATTCTCCATGAAGCACATGAGAACTATACTATAACTAGATGCTATTTTTACGACTATAGCTCTTATCGTTCATGAATTATTGAGCTGACAATGGACTTTAGCGAGAGTATGCTGTATTTTTTATAACACACGGTTTCTCAATATTAATCTTGCTGGGGCAGTCATTTCTAAGGAAATATAAAAGAGCACTTTTAACCCGCGATCACTCGCGTGTGGTGTTCTGTACATCCCAGCAACAAGAAAAACTTCCTAGGATTCCAAAAAGAATGCACAGAAGCACGATTTTTTCTGTAGCTGAACATTTTAGGTCATTGAAACTTCAGGAATGATGCATTCACTCTCGCTCGGACGATTGGAACGTAACGACCTTCAAAAGTTTATCTGGGGTGTTGAGAGCTCCCCAAGAGCAATTGAGTTTTATTTTCGAACTCGAAGCATCTAAAAAATAGGGTAAGTTTTACTCGTTCATTTATATTTTTTTCAAATACATTAATATGCATGCATATTTTATATAATTTAAATATTCTAGTATAAAAATAATATAAAACCTAAAAATATTTGTAAAATATAATTTTTTGCTAATTTTTTTTAAAACACATTTCAGAAATTATGGCAAAAATTCCATCAAAGAGGGAGCAATAGTGACTCTTGCATCTATTAGATAGTGTATCGACAGATTCTGAGGACTAAGTGATTTCGAAGACTGTGTAATTTCAGAAGAAGAGAACCATATTGAACAATCAGTTCAGCCATGGATACGGCGCAAGAATGGGAAAAAAGTTGTGAGCAAAAAACAACAAATAAATTGAGGGAAACAAATAATTGGCAAACAACTCAAAAGAAGCTTTACTGACACAGAAGATAGTAAAAAGAGCATTAATTCACCAAAAAAGGGTCTGTGCACTGTTTGCCCACGGGTAAAAGATGTAAAAACCTATTCATTTTGCCTTCAATGTAACAAAATTATGTGCTTAAACCATATAAATACAGTCTGCTCTGAAAGTTTGGAAAATGATTAAAATACTTGTTTTCTCAATCCTTAACATTAATTACAAAGTAAGTTTATTACTAGTATATACGTTTTACTTGTGGTTTATGAAAAAATATAGAATTATGTGTTTTAAAATGAAAATTTGTAGGTTTAGTTTAAATTAAAACTAATCTTATTTGTATGTTAAATTTAATAATTTCATTTGCATAATACAAAAAACATCTTATACTTTATAATTAATTATGCATCATAATTGACTCAATTTCTTTCACCCTTAAATACACGTGTTAAAAGTTTGGGGGTTCCCTACACCCCGCGAGTAACGACGGTAGCAAAAATAGGTGCCAGTGACCGCAGGCTAACATTGATTTCTTCACTGTAGCGTTATATTATCCTAAATATGCTTAAAAATAAATTTTAATTAGATTAGAATAATTATAAAAGGTAAAGCATAAACATTCAAGTTGCATTCATTTTTTCAATACCAATCCTAAAATAAGTATATGATTAGATCGAAAAACTACATTCTTAGTGATTTTTTTTAAAACTATGGAAAACACATATGTGTAAATTGTCAGTTAATTAATTAAGTTTCTGCTATATATTTGACTCTTTTGGTATCAGCTATTTAATCGTTTTAGTTGGGAAACCTACAAACTTAGTAATATGGCTAGAATGCAATTGTAAATAAAATAAATGAAGAATTAGACTTCTTCTGGTACTTATAGTGCATCCATTTGTAGAAATTTCCAGGTACATCGAGTTCATTTTCTAAGGAAGAAAATATTAACATTATTTAATCATTGGTATATTTAATTAAACAAATGCTCAGAAACTTTTGACTGCCTGAATCTAGAATACTAGAGATTTAATTAAGAAGCTCTTGAGAATAACATTTGTTCCTATCGAACATAACGAAGCATCCAATTAAATACTTGGCTTCACTTTATTTCTTTAAAAGTTTTAAGGTTATATTTCACTCGATAAAGAAAATAATTGAAATGCATCACTGAAAATTGATTGAGGTCATAATACTTGATGATTAGTTGAAGTTATAGTACAGTAAATAATTGGTTAAAATTATAATAAGTGTCAAATGGTTAAATTAAGAGGATTGTGGATATCTTAGTGTTTTTAATGATAATGAAGACATTTATATTTATATAAGAGAAATAGTATCATGTGCAGCATATTATTCAGAGCTGTAGAATGTAGAATGGTCATAGTTACAGGTCAGGACAATTATTAATTTGTTAGAATGTCCAAAAGTAAGGTTTCTAAATGAAATATTCTGAAATAAAATTTTAGAAAATGAAATATCTTATTTTTTTACTTTTTCTTTGAAATAAAATTATACAAAAGTGCATAAAATTTAATATTATAAATGATTGAGATGTGGGAATCTTTTAAAAGCTCTAACATTTAGTAAAATTTCTATAGAAAGGAATAATTTTCTCCTGCTTTCAATTTATACTTTTTCCTCCTTTGATCAATGTAACACATTTTTTTAAAAATTGAAATAAGCAAAATAACAAGTATTTCTGTTCTCAATGCAACAAAAATTATTTCCGTAGCATTATTTTTAAAAAAATTCATTTTTCTTATAACATTTAATGGTTTTCGTTTATATTTGTCAATATTTACTAGACAGCAAAAGTGAGCAGACAACAGTATTTAGAGTTCTATCAATATGTTATTTTATATCTGCAAATAATTATAAAATTTATTCCAATTTTTTGTTTAATTTTTATTTAATAGTTATTGGCTTGCGTTTACTAGAGCTGAAAACATATCCGGAATTTCAGGAATATGTCAATCGTTTTTGTTATTGTAGAAAACACTATCAACCACGAGTACCACAGACCAACACTAGGTGCTTCTAGAAGTATGGAGTAGAATTTAAAAAAGTTTAAAAATTATTTACAATGAATTTACAAAAACAGTCAAGGGCTCTCTCATTGGAAATAAGCTGGGAAAAATCGGGAGGCCAAAGTATATTAATGCGTTTAAGTATCACATTTATAACTAATAAATATTTTAATAATACTAATTATTTATTTTGTTTATATAAAGTATATAGAAAAATAAATATGTGTTCCATTAACTGAGAAAACAAAATTGTACAAAAAGCGTATTAGGACAAGGAGATAAAAGAAAAGTTTGAAGTACAAACAATCCCCGCATAATATAGTATTTCTCAGACAAGCTGTTTGTATGTACAGTACAAAATCCTACGTTGATATTTTATTATCCTGATATATTCTAAAATTCAAATATTCACACCCATCTTTAAGTAAAATAAGCGTTTTTTAAGCACGAATGTTTTTTCATGCGAAAATTTTCATTTTATAGAGTATCAACTTTATCTACAAAAAGTAGAATTTTTTCAGGATTTAAAATCATTTCTTTTTTGTTCATGCAACGTAAATACATTTTGAAATTTTTGCAAAAATATGGCTTTTACTTCAATCATAAGAACAGGAAAATGTGAATACTATTTGCAATTATTTTGTCAAAAAAATTAGCTCAATGATCTGTAATTATGAAAGTCAATAAATGTATTAAAGTCATGTGTAGGCATTGAAATATTTTTAAAATGTGGGCAGTTTTTATTTAATAAAATCATTTATCAAAAAGTGGAATGATGAAGCGGAGTTTGAGTAATATATAGTTAGAATCAATTCAAAGTCTTAAAAAAGAATCCAACCACATCAGAAAAATGTGTGTGTTTCATTATTTTTTAATTCAATAAAAGGATGGTTTTGTTGACACAACTGGCTATAGACATCTGTAAAAGGTCTTTATCATATATTTAGATCAGAAGTTCCCAAAATTTCTGTCTGACATATGTTTGTCATGTTTTCTATTTTGTGTATACCCCTGCTTACCTAATATTGAATTTTTCTAAATTGAATGAGTTTTAACAGATGAAATAACTTTTAACTTAAATGACTTTTTAAAAGATGGTATGCAGTTACTTATTTTAAAGATACAAATTTATGTTGCTTATGCCACCTGATTGACAGTAACATCAGATCAAGATCAAGGAAATTCATCGCGGCTAAGGGCTAGATTTTTAAGCCTTTCATTAGCCTAAGCTTTGAGCACCATGAATGTGACAGTACTATTTGGCTTGGCTCTTACACGATAGATGGCGACACCACCTTTCTCCTCTTCCACAATATAGGCATGGAACTGGAGGGGAGTGAAATATTCTCCAGCCCCATGCACTCTAGGTTCCAGCTGCGACCGCTCACAAGACTTACATACCCACTGATTTAACGAGCACGTACTCCGTGTGTAGTCGGAGGGTATTTGGTGACATCGAACTCAAGCTTTCCGGTCTGGAGTCCGATGCTCTAGCCACTAGGCTACACACAGCCCTTTATAAACATTTCTAAATATAGTGATGTATGGTGTTTAAAGCTTCAGAAACACGCGTTAATTAAGTTGATATTTAATTATTACTTAAAATAACTTTATCAACAAATGTTTATAATGGGAGAGAAAATATGGTTCTTTAATAACAAATGTTCAACATATGGTATCAATTTTGTCTGGCCCAACCCTAAATCTCCTCGTTTGGTAACGTTAAGTCTTTTTCATTCTATCTTTCATTTTTTTGTATTAATTTATTTTTTATTTTGGAGATTGGCAACCTCGCTGAAACTTGGATTATTGTCCTTCGAAAAGGAGGATTTTCCTATCACGCAAAAGGAGCTCGTGTGCAGTGGAACAGTCCCACAGTGATGCCAGTTTGAAAGCAGTAGAATGACGAGAATCCAACTACTCAAAAAATTGGCAGTAGAAGACTGAATATCACATCAGCGTGCAACGATCGACACCTGCTCCGCATGGTGATGGATGACAGTGCAGATTCATCCAGGCAGCACTTTGGTCTACTGCTACAGGTGTGCTAATGTCGGCTTGGTCAATTCGTTGACGCCTGCTGCAACGTGGATTCCTTCCATGGGTGCCTTTATACAGGATCTCCCTCACAGCAAACCTTCGACTGCAATGGGCTTATGAGCACAGAGCCTGGTAAGCTGATTGGCACCCAGTTGTTTTTTCAGAAAAAAATCATGCTTCAATTTGTGGGACCATGATGGCCCACATATTGACCCACAACGTTCACGCTATGCCGGTGAACGCCGCCTTTTAGAATGCGTTATCAATCGACATAGTGGCCAGATTTATGGTTTGGGATGCGATTTCGTATCATGAAATATCCAATTTGTTACGAATTTAGGGTAATCTCAATAGCAACAAGTACGTCTGTGAAGTGCTACAGCCAGAAGTCGTTCCCTTCCTTCAAGGCATCCCTGGAGCTACCTTTCAGCAGTATAATGTACACCCACATATTTCAAAGACTTTTTGAGACTTTTGTTCAACCCCACACATTTAACTTCTTCCTTGACCTGCTTATTCGCAGGGCATGTCGCCTATTGAGTACGTGTGGGATTTGGTTAGTCTGCGTGTTGTTTGTAAACCGTTTTCTGAAGCTTCAAAATACGAACTTTTTCTGCGTAAACAAGCAATATGGAATTCTCTTCCACAAGCAGACATTTAAAATATTTTCGATTCCATGCCACGTCGTAAAGCAACATTTATTGCAGTGCTTGGTGGCTACACCAAATACTGATTTGGGACACTTAATATTGTTTTGCTTTGAAAATTTCGTTATTTATTTGTACTAATACAAGTCGTTTGTGCATTAAATTTCATTTAAGTCTGATTATTCCTTCATGCTGTTGCATTTTTTTCAAACAGCAGTATATATATATATATATATATATATATATAGCCTCAATAAATATAGTAAATAAATATATTAAAAAGGTACAAATTGGTTTGCATTTGCATAATCGTTTTAAAAATTAATGGCGTTATTTGGACTTCATGATAGTCGTTATCATAGGTCCCCATTTAGA
Organism: Trichonephila clavata; assembly: GCA_019973975.1. Lineage (NCBI taxonomy): Eukaryota > Metazoa > Arthropoda > Arachnida > Araneae > Nephilidae > Trichonephila > Trichonephila clavata. The sequence goes on from BMAO01030507.1 coordinate 11,024, forward strand.
CCTCATAGACCCCGTTGTTTTTCTCTGACGTGATCCCTTTGCAGGTGACCATAGAAATTTGGGGGTTGATATAGGAATCGCTTAGGAATCACTGATCTAGACGT
>BMAO01030509.1:0-13767 GCA_019973975.1 Trichonephila clavata
TAATTTATACATATATATAAGCAGTAAAAATTTATAAAACATCATGAAATACCCAGCGAAGCGGCGGGTAACAGCTATCTCTATATATAAAGGAGAAAAGCGACTCACTCACTGACTGACTGACTGACTGACTAATCACGAAATCTCTGGAACTATTCAACCTACAGACTTGAAATTTGGTAGACATGTTCCTTTGATAGAGTAGACATCAGCTAAGAAAGGATTTCCCGACATTCGAAACGCAAGGGCTTTAATAATAATTGTTTCCATGTTTAAACTACTTGATGTACAATCTTGAAATTGGGTAAGCGGATTCCTTTCAGAGAGTAGAGATCCGCTACAAAATGAGTTTGCTGAAAATCGACCCCCCAAGTGGCGTTGCAGGGGCTTAGGGGGCGTTATAGATAATTATTTCCATTTTTAAACTATTTGACGCACTATCTTTAAATTTGATATATAGATTCCTTTCGTAGAATAATGATCAGTTACAAAACGGGTTTTGTGAAAACAGACTTCTAAGTGGCGTTGCGGGGGATTAAGGGGCGTAATAGATAATTGTATCCGTTTTTAAACTACTTCACCTACCTGCTTGAAAATTGGTAGGTAAGTTTCTTTCCTGGAGTAAATATCCGCTACAAAATGGGTTTTTGGGAAAATTGACCCCCAAGGGTGTTACGGGGGCGGGGGTTTAAGGGGCGTTATAAATTTCTATTTTTAAGTTATTAGACGTACAGTCTTGAAACTTAGTAAGCAGATTCCTCTCATAGGGTAGAGATACGCTAAAAATGGGTTTCGTGAAAATTGCCCCCAAGTGGCGTTGAGGGGACTTAAGGGGTGTTATAGATAATTATTTCCATTTTAAACTATTAGACGCACAGTCTTTATATTTGATAAAGAGATTTCTTTCATAGAGTAGAGATCAGCTATAAGAAGGTTTTGTGAAAACAGACCTCTAAGTGGCGTTGCAGGGGAATAAGCGGCGTAAGAGATAAATATTTTCGTTTTTAAACTATTTGACCTACCTGCTTGAAATTGGTAGGAATGTTTCTTTCATGGAGTAAATATCCGCTACAAAACGGGTTTGGAGAAAATTGACCCCCAAGGGTGTTGCAGGGGGTTAAGGGCAGATATAAATAATTATTTCTTTTTTTTAAACTATTAGACTCACAGTCTTGAAATTTGGTTAGCAGATTCCTCTCATAGGATAGAAATACACTGCAAAATGTGTTTTGTGAAAATCGACCTCTAGGTGGTGTTGCGGGGGTTCAAGGGGCGTTATTGATAATTTTTTTGCATTTTTTAATTAATTGGACGCACAGTCTTCAAATTTTGATAAGCAGATTCCTTTCATAGAGTGCAATTCCCCTACAAAATGGGTTTTGTGAAAACAGACCCAGAAGTGGCGTTGCGGGGGCTCAAGTGGAGTTATAGACAATTATCCCCATTTTTAAACTTTTAGACGTACAGTCTTGAAATTTGATAAGCAGATTCCTTTCGTAAAGTAGAGAACCGCTACAAAATGGGTTTCGCGAATATCAACTACCAAGTTTAATTTCGGGAGATTAAGAGGCGTAATCGATAAATATTTCCATTTTTAAACTACTTGATCATCCTGCTTGAAAATTGGTAGGCATGTTCCTTTCATGAAATAGAGTTCCTCTAACAAAGAGTAAAATGAAAATTGACCCCTAAAGATGTTTGCGAGGGGTCAAGAGGAGTTACAGAAACAAATTCCTGTTTTTAATTGTTAGACCCATATACTTGAAATTTTTTAAGCATGTTTTTTTTGTTGAATAGGGATCCACTAAGAATAAATTTTAAGCAAATCAAGTTCTGGGGGGTTGCAGGGGGTTACTGGGACGTATTGACAAAAAAAATTACTTTTTTCGAGCTACAAGGACTATAGTAATGAAATGTGGTTTGCATTTTTCTTTTGTTGAATTGAAATCCGCTAAGAGCGGTAATTTTGGAAAACGGCTCTCAACGGGATTACGGGGATATTTATAGTAAAACTTTTGCTTTTTTCTGTTTGATTTAGACTTGAAATTTGGCTTGCATGTTCAATTTACGGAGTAGAGATCACCACGAAAATTGGTTTTGCGGGAATCCACTTGGTTTTTGAGTTACGAAAGAGCAACATCATTCTATGCTTCAATTTTAGAGATTTTTAGAAAATACAAATTAGATGAGTTCTGCCCTTTTTTTTTATCAACAGGTGACAGTTACAGGTATAAGTATATTTTTCAATTCAATCGAATTCTTAATGCTAGGACTTAGATATCAATAATTTATACATATATATAAGCAGTAAAAATTTATAAAACATCATGAAATACCCAGCGAAGCGGGCGGGTAACAGCTATCTCTATATATAAAGGAGAAAAGCGACTCACTCACTGACTGACTGACTGACTGACTAATCACGAAATCTCTGGAACTATTCAACCTACAGACTTGAAATTTGGTAGACATGTTCCTTTGATAGAGTAGACATCAGCTAAGAAAGGATTTCCCGACATTCGAAACGCAAGGGCTTTAATAATAATTGTTTCCATGTTTAAACTACTTGATGTACAATCTTGAAATTGGGTAAGCGGATTCCTTTCAGAGAGTAGAGATCCGCTACAAAATGAGTTTGCTGAAAATCGACCCCCAAGTGGCGTTGCAGGGGCTTAGGGGGCGTTATAGATAATTATTTCCATTTTTAAACTATTTGACGCACTATCTTTAAATTTGATATATAGATTCCTTTCGTAGAATAATGATCAGTTACAAAACGGGTTTTGTGAAAACAGACTTCTAAGTGGCGTTGCGGGGGATTAAGGGGCGTAATAGATAATTGTATCCGTTTTTAAACTACTTCACCTACCTGCTTGAAAATTGGTAGGTAAGTTTCTTTCCTGGAGTAAATATCCGCTACAAAATGGGTTTTGGGAAAATTGACCCCAAGGGTGTTACGGGGCGGGGGTTTAAGGGGCGTTATAAATTTCTATTTTTAAGTTATTAGACGTACAGTCTTGAAACTTAGTAAGCAGATTCCTCTCATAGGGTAGAGATACGCTAAAAATGGGTTTCGTGAAAATTGCCCCCAAGTGGCGTTGAGGGGACTTAAGGGGTGTTATAGATAATTATTTCCATTTTTAAACTATTAGACGCACAGTCTTTATATTTGATAAAGAGATTTCTTTCATAGAGTAGAGATCAGCTATAAGAAGGTTTTGTGAAAACAGACCTCTAAGTGGCGTTGCAGGGGAATAAGCGGCGTAAGAGATAAATATTTTCGTTTTTAAACTATTTGACCTACCTGCTTGAAAATTGGTAGGAATGTTTCTTTCATGGAGTAAATATCCGCTACAAAACGGGTTTGGAGAAAATTGACCCCAAGGGGTGTTGCAGATATAAAGGGGTTAAGGGCAGATATAAATAATTATTTCTTTTTTTAAACTATTAGACTCACAGTCTTGAAATTTGGTTAGCAGATTCCTCTCATAGGATAGAAATACACTGCAAAATGTGTTTTGTGAAAATCGACCTCTAGGTGGTGTTGCGGGGGATCAAGGGGCGTTATTAATAATTTTTTTTGCATTTTTTAATTAATTGGACGCACAGTCTTCAAATTTTGCTAAGCAGATTCCTTTCATAGAGTGCAATTCCCCTACAAAATGGGTTTTGTGAAAACAGACCCAGAAGTGGCGTTGCGGGGGCTCAAGTGGAGTTATAGACAATTATCCCCATTTTTAAACTGTTAGACGTACAGTCTTGAAATTTGATAAGCAGATTCCTTTCGTAAAGTAGAGAACCGCTACAAAATGGGTTTCGCGAATATCAACTACCAAGTTTAATTTCGGGAGATTAAGAGGCGTAATCGATAAATATTTCCATTTTTAAACTACTTGATCATCCTGCTTGAAAATTGGTAGGCATGTTCCTTTCATGAAATAGAGTTCCTCTAACAAAGAGTAAAATGAAAATTGACCCCAAAAGATGTTTGCGAGGGTCAAGAGGAGTTACAGAAACAAATTCCTGTTTTTAATTGTTAGACCCATTTACTTGAAATTTTTTTAAGCATGTTTTTTTTGTTGAATAGGGATCCACTAAGAATAAATTTTAAGCAAATCAAGTTCTGGGGGGTTGCAGGGGTTACTGGACGTATTGACAAAAAAAATTACTTTTTTCGAGCTACAAGGACTATAGTAATGAAATGTGGTTTGCATTTTTCTTTTGTTGAATTGAAATCCGCTAAGAGCGGTAATTTTGGAAAACGGCTCTCAACGGATTACGGGGATATTTATAGTAAAACTTTTGCTTTTTTCTGTTTGATTTAGACTTGAAATTTGGCTTGCATGTTCAATTTACGGAGTAGAGATCCACCACGAAAATTGGTTTTGCGGGAATCCACTTGGTTTTTGAGTTACGAAAGAGCAAACATCATTCTATGCTTCAATTTTAGAGATTTTTAGAAAATACAAATTAGATGAGTTCTGCTCTATTTTTTTATCAACAGGTGACAGTTACAGGTATAAGTATATTTTTCTATTCAATCGAATTCTTAATGCTAGGACTTAGATATCAATAATTTATACATATATATAAGCAGTAAAAATTTATAAAACATCATGAAATACCCAGCGAAGCGGGCGGGTAACAGCTAGTATATATATATATGGGCAATATTTCTTCACAAAATATCTACGGATAAAAATCCACAGCATGGATTTTGTACATCAGGTCCTGACACATGGTGTCAGTGTAAGAAGGCTCAATTGGAAAATAAAACTTTATCTCTACAAACATAAACTTCCAGTTGCTGTTGTTGGAGCCATTAGGCCTATTTTTAGGGACCTTTCGGATCCAGAATTATTGAAAAAGTGCTTGCATGGAAACACGCAGAATCCGAATGAAAGCATTAATAATGTTATTTGGTCTCGTGTCCCCAAAAAGACATTTGTGCAGATAGAAACACTTTCCTTTGGTATATATGATGATATTGTATCCTTTAATAAAGGGAATGCAACAAAGCTGGAAATTTAAAAAAAAACTTAACATAGAGAGAGGATATTATGCGACATGCTGCATGGAACATCTCGACAAAGAGAGCAGTACAAGGGTAAGATATGCCAATTTACAGAAAACTAAGGAGACTAGAAAAATAAAAAGACTTAAAAAATGAAACAAGAAGATGAAAATTTAAAAAATGCTGAAAATTTGGAATATGGAGCTAAAATGTTTTGATAAGGTAAATTTTTTAAAAAAATGTGTTTTTCTTAAAATGTCACTTTTGAAGATTCGATGTACCTTTTCTCAGAAAGTATATACTGATGTCGACAGAACTTACATGATACATTATTTATATATTCTAGTATATACTGAAATGAGCTTTTAGCAAAATTTTGTATACATTTCTTTTTATAATTTTTTTTCTGTCGAAAAACACTGTTTTCTCACTATACATCAAATAAAAAAATTTTAAAGAAAAACTAATGGAAATTTAAAAAAAAGCTCATTTCAGTATAATATTAGATGTATGCTTAACTTGCAAAAAAGATTTGGGGACTGCATTTCCAACAGGTTTTTAGAAAAGGTACATTGAAAAAGCCCTTTTTAACATTATCAGTATAGAGCGTTCAGATACCCCTTAAGCAAATAAGAGTGACTTCAGTATGTATTTCAGTAAAAGCTCTCTTTGCTACCGTCCTGCACTTGATAAATTAATATCTGAAACTTTAAAAAAAGTGTGCCTTTCTCAAAAGAAAAAAATCAAATTATCAAAGCACATGACAACATTGTTTTTATGACAGTAAAAGGCAAACAAGAGTCTTGGGACCATTGATGAAAAGGAAATCGAAATTACTTGCATAAAGCCTAAAAATATGCATAAAAACTATTTTCTGTAAGTTTAGTTTGTTAGAGATTAATATAGTTCTAAATAAAATCTATAGGTCCGATTTTTAATATTTTGATCAATTTTCCGCAATTTAAATGTTTTTGACTTTACCTCGTCCCCCCCCCCCCCATTAATCCTCAATCCTCGAGTTGCGGCAGCGTGAAATAGTAGTTATCATATGTATAAGGCCCAGTTGAAAAAAAGGTTGACTACCCTAGTTCTAGAGGAACATTTGCAAAAAGGACATCATTTTTGGCCGATATGGCGCCTATGCAAGAGAAAGCCCAATGTGCTGTTTGGTTTCATGAAACGAAATTTCAAATTAAGGTTTAACGTAAATTTCGACTTTGTTAATGAATAAAACCTCCTGGTGCAAAATGAATAAAGAGATGCTATGAAATGTTTAAGGAAATATGCAAAACATTAAAGAACTTCCTAGAAGTGGCAGACCAGTGTGAGGAAAGCAACTGTTGAACATGTTTCACAATCCTTTCAAAGGAGTCCTAAATCAACTTGTGAAGCATCACGCGAACTTCAAATATCTCTAACATGTTTTATAATAATTCTTTATAAGAGGCTTAAGTTGCATACTTATAAAGTTTAAGAGTGCAAGACGTGTTAAAAAAAACACTTGGCGGGAGCAGGAATACCACAAAGACATTCTCCGAGCTTTCAAGGGATCTCTCTGAAATCTACTGATGTTATACAAAAATTCCTAACAGTACTTTCAAAATAGCGAAACAAACATATGTCTTGTTATAATAGATTGAGCACAATAAATATTTATAGTCAGAGAAAGACTTTTGGTTCACCCTTTATTTGTTATTCTGTTTTCGAAAGTGTCTATTATTTAACCGAAGAAACGTCCCAATAAATATAATCGTAACATTTTAATACCGGTGTAAATAAATAAATGAATACAAAAAAGTTATATACAAATTGTCCTTTTTAAATATGGAAGAAACCTCTCTTATAAGACAGGTATTTCGAAGAAATAGAGAAGTGAAGCAAAAAAATAAAGTGTGCTTATAAGAATACTTATATTCGATGTTTAAATTTTTTTAAATTTCCAATGGCGGATTACAAGACAACTGCAAACAAAATGAGAAGCAGAGAATATTGACAAAAAACAAACAAAGGACAACACAAAAAATAATGAAAGAAAAAATAAGAAAAGAAACACAAGTTCACAGTATAGTCTATAAATCACACATTTTGTGTGTGTCTGGCCTCCCAATATCTGCTCCACATGGATCCAGAGCTGAGTGCACGGCAGCGTGCCAAATGAATGGCGTCCATTTCTTCATTGGAGTCGCACAGTTTACAAAGTGGACTCTGGGCAATGCCTATCATGTTTAGATGCTTGGATAGGCAATCGTGGCCAGTGGCGATTCGAAAATCGGCCACAGCTCTATCTCGTGGCCATTTTGGAATATGAAGGAGTTTGCTAAACCACACCATTTGTTTATTCTTTTGGTTGAATTTAGACCAGAAGTGCTCTCTATAGTATTTCTCTATGATTCTTTTGGCACTATAAAAAGGAACTATATTGTTAGAGGGTTTGAAAGATTTTTGTCCCCTTCATCGCCAAGCAATCGGCAATTTCATTCCATCAATGCCACAGTGCGCCGGAATCCATTGCATGGCAATGTCTACATTGCATTGAAGTAAATCGCCAATTTACAGTTGACATTTGAGAATATCCTTTGACAAAGGTGCTTCGATGGAAGATATTGCTTGGAGGGCCGCCCTTGAATCACACAAAATAACTACTTTTTTAAACACGATCTGTGTGGCAAAGAAGTTGAGATAGAGCAATACATATAGCTCGATGTTTAAATAAAAATTCAAAAATGGTTCGTTAGTTACACAAGCCAAGTTAACTCATTTTTAATGTACTTCTAGAAATCAGTGTTTTAACACATTAAATTCAGAAGGTTCTTTACGAGAAATGTATGTAAAATAATCCTACTTTTCACTGAAGACCTAAAATAATGTCCAAAAAATAAATAAAGTTAAAACATTTGATAAAACAGGCTAAATAAGAATACCTACGCCTTCTGTTAATTTAGTTTTTACTTACAATTACTTATGAGACAACAATGATGCATGAAAAAAAAATAATTTCTATTATATATAAAGAAAATTAGACCTTTTGTAAGCTAATTGCTAAAAATAGAAATTATTTAATATTACGAAAGAGAAGTCAGTGAAAAAGGCATAAAAACTGTTTGTGGGTAGTAAAAACAAATTCTAATGAATGAAAAGAACAGACAACAGAATTTTCATGATTTTACTTTTGATTATAATTAAGTAATTAATAATAAATGAATTGTTTTTAAAGAATGATAAAAAATGCTTCTAGTCGAAATGATTAGATAATGTTATATTTTCATTACTAGTTTTCTTTCATATTTCATCACTTTTAACTCGCAATCAAAGTGGGAAAACCCATATTTCCAAAGATTACTAGAAATCAATAGAAAATCTTCTGAATGCTACCATTGTGATAGGGACTATCCCTGAAAATATTTAAAATGCCATCGAAATTCTTCAAATAAGCATCTCTCTCTAGATCTTGTGTAGCCTAGAGCTTACGGTTACGATGCCTAGAGGTTACGGTCATGGCTGGCATGCCATGAGTTCGAGTCCAACGCCACTGAAGATCCGCCGTGTAATGGGTAATTGCGCATTAAATCTGTGGTGGCTCAAACATCCTCTCATTGGCGTGGTGTGGTAGTTTTTGGAGATGGATGCCCCCCATATCTCAGGTTTCCACCTCATTGCTAAGAGTGGTTCAAAATTATCAGATCCATCACTAAAAGGCCTCGTGTTGTTTTACAGTGCAATAGTTCATTCACTCTTTAGATCTAATTCTTTAGAGGAAAGGATTTAGTGAAGCCAGGATCTGTCAGCAGCAAATAATGCAGTATTTGTTCAGCAAAACACGAGAATAATTCAGATATCCTTTTCTATTTTCACACCACATACTCTTACAATCAGACTAACGTTAAACACACATGATTAACTAACGGACTAAATGTGCTAAGAGACAATTATAGTTGAAACAATTTTTCCTAATATAAATTAATTTCCCTTTCAGTTAGATTTCTAAATCCAATTTTCACAAATCTCATAATATTACTGCTTCTCCTTAATCAATGCGATTCTGCTTTTTATTTCTCCATCCGTAAGCAGTCATTGCCTGACTGTACAGCTAGAATGCTGATATTATAGCCTAAAAAATAAGGAACCGAATAGTTTAAAACCTGTAAATAGAGATTCTTGATATTACTATTCTAGAGACTTCTGTTTTCCCCCTGAAATGATCACGGTAGCTAGTGGTTAAGGTCAGGAACTCGTGTCCGGCGAGACATGAGTTCGTGCCCAACGCCAATGAAGACTCACCAAGTAAGGGGCCTTTGCACGTTAAATCTGTAACGTTGTGAATAATTTCTTCTTTAAACTGAAGAACCAATTAAGGAGGGGGGGATTCAACAAGAATTGGTGAAGTAAACTGAAAATTTGATTCAAAAGAAACATTTTATTAACATTACTATTATTTTTGCTTCATGTCTTTTTTTTGGAGGGGGGTCTGTATGGTGCATTTGTTTTGAATAATTTTATTATTTTTTTTTATGTATTTGTAAGAAAGTTGGATTACATGTATTTTCTTTCTTCGATCTCTTGCCCCCTTTGTTATATTTTTTAAAAATTTTATTCGTTTTCTATATTTGTATTTTGTTCACGTAAACGTATGTATATCACGCAGTTACCTTTAAATTTGTTTCTGTTGTTTTACTATATTCTGCTGTTTAAAATGTAAACTTTGATTCCTTACTATAAAGACTGGATGTGCGGGTCGTTGTTTTAGGGACCGGTTTGTAGCTCTAAACCATCTTCGGCTGAGCTCGGTTCCTTTTGGCATTCATCATCATCACGTTGTAGTGGTGTAGTAGTTCTTTGAGAGGGGATCCCTGATCAGGTGTCCTCATTACTAGCTGTGGTTCAAAATTACCACATCCGTCAACAAAAGGTTGTATTGTTTTATATAGTGTGACGTTAGTAAACTTTCACTCACTCTCTAGATCTAATTCCTTGAAATGAAGGACTGAGTGACGCCAGGAGCTGTTGTAGCGATCTGAAGGTGGCGGGTATGAAAAAGTCGATGTGATGGCAAAAATAACTACTTTTATTCCATCTTTGGCAGTTTATGAAATATACAATTTTAGAACTTAACTCTGGGATCTTACTTAACCTTATTTATTTGCTAATAATATGTTTAACTCCTTTCTAAGAGAGAGAGAGAGAGTCATCTGTGAAACTCCATCAATACAAAACGTTCCACGCAAGCAACTATTAAACTTTTCCTGGCATTCAATAGTTGTCAATAGATGGCTGAACAATTTAAAACTTTTTAATTTAAAAAACATATGCTTCCATCTCTCTATAAATTTTACGGCAAATAATATCTGCATTATTTTTAACGAGATCTTATCACGTCTTGACTAAAGTGTAGTTTTCTTTCTTCTGATACACCAGTTTGCATATTGGATTCGTGGTTGATCCAGATGGAGAAATGGAGTATCTAAAAGAGTTGAATGTCGATTTGAAACAGTCAAGCAAAGAAAATACCCGAAGGCCATTCAAAGCAAACTTCAGTACAGGTATTAATGTTAATTGATTCACATATAGATCTGTATAGTTCTCTATTAGCTAGAAATTTTAGTACTTATTCTATAATTGAAAAATTTAGCCCTATACGTAATTTTATATAATTTATTATTTACTTATTATCTGAAGATAAAATGTATTAAAAGTTTTAGGAGAACATTATGAAATGTCTGGAAATGTAATAGAGCCAATTATACTCAATATGGGTTATGGATTGAAAGGATTTCTTGAAGTATCTATGGTAGAATTTACTGTTAGAGACAAAAAAGGAATAGGAATTATATTCTCCGGGTAAGTACTAAAATTGAAATATCAAGTACAAGCTATAAATAATTCCTTACACACTTTTGTATTTATATATCTTTGATAATATTTTTAAGTAATATGTAAAATAACATGAATCACGTTTAAACTAAACCATAGCTTATTGAAACAAAGCATTTCAATTAGCTATGATTGGGCAGATATGAACAGGCACAAATAAGTTAGGTAACATGGTCTCTAACAAAACGATATAAAATAACAATATATTAAAAGATTTAGTTGATTTCAATTCTAATATGTACATCAAACTTGTGACAAAATATATCACTAAATACAGCTATATATATCGTCTTAGCTAAAGGGTCTAAGCTGAAGAACTGAATTTTTTGCACTATAGCTTGAGGCAACCTTTTTACCGCAAGTCACTAGCACACAGGCCAAAGAACAAAAGTGCTTCGGATTATTTCATCCTAGTGATCTAACGCTTCGACGTAGTGGTCTCCAGGCCCAAAGAAAAGCAGTTTAAATCACTGACTCAAACAGCAGCTAAGGTCATTATGGATGAAAAGTCGTCAGCAACTTGTCACTGAATTTGTAATTCTGGTACTTCACTCTAGAAGTAGAAGTAGTTCTAGGGCTGACGAACCGGACCCCTGTCCAGGGTGGAAATTTTTAAAGGCGGCGTTTGGATCGAATTTGAAAAAAAAAATTGTAACAAAAAATTTGGTATATTTTCTGAAATATTATTGAATGTGAATTTGGTATTTCATTCAACATATTTTATTTCCTTATTTTGAACCGTGTGTGTTTTATGTCGGTTTTCTTTTATGTTGAAACTTGAAAGGTTCGAGGCGGGATTATATGTTAAATCATGAAATTTCATAAGTTTGCACATCTTTCACTAGTAATTTTCTCCTCATCCCGGAGTGGAGTCACAACGGACATTCCTTTCACCCATATGATGGCCGGTATCAGCTATCCAAAAGGGGACAGGAGTAATCAGTTTTTGGTAGATAGAGTGCCCCAAGAAATGTTTTATTTTAGTCTCGAATGTTGTTACGATAAATTAAAATAAATGCTTGTGATCCCCACCATCAGCAGACTATTTTTCGAAGAAATTGGCCTGTTAAAATGGACAATTTCGTCTCCTGCGCACCACTCGTTATTGTTATGCTGCCTTTTTGTTTCACAGGAATTATTATTTTATAGGTGTATATCTATGTTAATAACTTTTCTTTTAATTACATTTTATTGCTTTGGATAGAAGGGGGCATTTTCCATTTTTGTCCGGGGAGGCAAAACTGCTTACCCTACTAGATGGCAATACAAGTCAACTCCAATGGTTGATTATGCACTCCATAGGGAGTCTAAAACATTCCGAATAAATTAAGACTTGTAGCTACAGAAAAACCAGTTCCCCCATCTCAACTAGAGACTGCATTTGATGTCAACGGAAAAGTTTCAAATGACTCTCATAATTACTGATAATGTTTTTCATTTGCAGTAATAGCTTAAAAACAAACTGCTCTAAGTATCACTCAGAAATTCTATCAACAGCAAGGGAGAAGAAATGCAGTATGTGGTGATCTTTTCTCCTACAAGTCGTGAACAGCAAAGTACAGAAATAAAAGTACTTAATAACTAGACCCAGAAGGGAACATCTTTATCACAGTTTTCTTACGTCTATGGCGTGTCTGTGGATCATCTATTTGGTGGATAAAATCAAACACTATGTCAAAGTCAACGACGTCGCCAAAAGCTGAACTAAATGCAAAATTTATTACTCACTTTTTCTCTTCATATGTGACCTCATTCCTTAAAATACATCTAATCTAATCTTAAATTCAAACTTTGATTACAAAACCAGTTCAAATTTTTATTTGTAACCATGAAACGATATTTTAATTAAGAGCTTCGGAATTTGAAAAATAACTTAAAACACAGATCATGAAACTTGATTTAAATCACAAATATTTTTTGTGTCATAACATTGGTATCTTACTGTAACCTGTACAAATCCTTAAATGTGATCACATCTTGAATATATTATATAAAATTAATGTTTCTTATACGTAGATTCACAATTTGTATGAGTGTTTAGGGCAAATACCACACTTTTCGCCCTAGAAATTCATATTTGTGTCATCTGAAAAGAGGCGCTATCAAATTCCATAGGAATTGAATTCTGTGTGATTTTTACGGCTGATTCTTAGTAAAAAAAATTTAAGTTACCGAGCACATGTAATTCTTCTAATATTTTTGATATGGCGTTTCACATTTATCTATTATATTTTGTGCATTGAGATCGCGGTAACTGATTGACTTTGGTTGTGAACTCTTTGTTGCATTCGAGTCCTGGTACCACGGGAAAAAACCGATGCGTAAAGAGACTGATATGCGTTAAATCGGTTGCAGCTTGAAAGGGTGTATGGTGGTAGGCCCAGACCTATACATGTACGATTATCATCACATGTAGCCAGTTGACATATCGTCGAAATTCACAGTTTTTCGGATAATACAACAGTAAATAACATTTGACCGTTGAAATTATTCGAATCGTGATATTAAGAATGAGTCAAGAATGAGACGAAGCGAGAACTAAACGTAAAGACCTATGGATCTAATCTGCACCAGGCAGCAGATCGAACATACATGGGAGATCTGGCAGCGGTCGGACCATGTATGGAGAATCTGGCAGAGGGCTCGGTATATAGAGACATGAGGACCTGACAACTGTAGAGAAGTACTAGAATGGACGAGGCGGAACGAAGACAGTCGAAGCGAAAAAGCCGGAGGCGAGAAAAACTAGGTCGGAGGAAGAAAGACTGCTGAAAGATGGGTTTTGCAATCTGTTTACACCTTGTTAAAATCTTTGTTTTGTGATGTGTCCCATAGAAGGAGACAAATAAATCGGTAGGACAAAAATCTAACTGTTATTATTTTTA